>JAOTNS010003908.1:0-47942 GCA_028476615.1 Culter alburnus
AACTCAAACTGTTTTGAATTAAGTTTGTTTTTCAAATAATGTTCCAAGTGATATCAGATGGTTTGTGTTTTTTTTAATAGAGGGTAACAAGCGCCACTTATTTAGGCCCGCAATGTCATAGTTACCTTGTAACTACATGAAACAAAAGTAGCTATATTTTTCCCCTTTATTTAAAAAAGCTTGCAATACTTCTTTCTACTTGGCCTTGAAACAACTTAATCAGTGCACTTCTCGCGAAATTTCTCCCAAACATAAGATTGTTGTCTATCATAACAGTGTGAAGTACCCCTTAGTTTCTAAAATCCTTACAGTAATAATAATTTGACAGTTTCCTGGTTGTTACCCCTTTATTCCTAATACTTTACATATTTGTTGCCCTATACTTACACATACTTATGTATAGTTACACTATAATTATCGATAGATCTGCTGTAAATTCGTTGTAATTTACGCAGTACTTTCCGGGCTGTAATCTAAAGCGTTACCGGAATTCAGATAATGCACAGTAAATTCAATCTGTTGTTAATTTAACAACCATTCAGTTTCATTTGGGAACCACCAGCAGGGTGTTAAAAGAACAATGAAATAGTGTTAGAGTTAATTAGGTACTTAAGTGATTGATTGATTGATTGATTGATTGATAACACCTGATATAACAAGCAGATTCACTGGATGAAAGAGAAAAACAAGACGACTTCCAGCCACAGCCTTAGATGAAATCAGATGAAAAGACATTACATCTCTCTTATTACAAACCAAACTGTCTTTAATCTACAGTTCTGTTTGATTAACAGAGTCAACATTTTATTGAAAATGTTCCATTTTGGTGATCAGTGATCAGACACTTCAGTTTGTGGTTTTTTGGTGATGGTGTTTAAAGAAATTACATTTGTAATAATATTTTTAGATGCACTCAGTTATCAAGAATCACATATGAATCTCAACAATGCATTGTTAGCCCGGATAAGTTGGAATTTACTTAAAAAATTCTGAGGAAAACTGGTTGCCCTAAAAAATTAAGTATGTTAACTTAATAATTTCGAGTTCATTTAACTTAAAATGTTTTGTAATATTAATTACTTTTGTAGTTATTCACCTAGTATATTTAAGTTCAATGTCTAACAATTAACTTGCCACCAATCAAATTCATCCATGCCTCCCATCATGCATTGCTGCATGGAATAAATTATGACTGAATTGTCTTCGTAATTTTCTTTTTCTCTAACATTTTCAATGTTTGCTGTTTTTCTGTGGACTGTTTAGTAGCTTGTTTTTTAATGTTCAGAGTTGATCTGTTTATCAGAATATTGCTTGTCACCGTTTGTTGAGATTCATATGCTGATTCTTGATGTCTGGGTGTGCCTAAAATATTTTATTTTTATTATTTATTTATTTTTTGGTGATAAGGACAACTTTTTTTTTTTTTTTTTAATTGTATTGTAAAAGTTGATCTTCCGCTGTAGAATCACAGTGCTGCTGTAATCAATACGTAATCTACTCAGAGATTGGGATCTATATGAGTTCAGTGAGTCAGATCAATAAATATGCTTATGTGGAAAACATAATCACACCACCACTCATTTTTAACTTGCTTGTTGGGTTGGTTTTAAATGCAGCAGTTAAAACTGCCCAACAAATCTAATATTAAAAAGTCAAGGGTCAACTAAACAAACCCTGACCTCGATGATGGTACTTAAACATTTTAATTTTCTCCTTTGGTGAAAAACTATAAAAGGTAAATGTTTGGAAAAATGTCTGTAGAAACAGCCAAAACAAAATGTTTCCAACTGCTCATCAACAGCTCCTTGAAGTTGTATTTTGTATTTGTATTTATTATTTATAAAGCCACATTTCAATACAACCAAAGTTGTCCAAAGTGCTGTACATTAGACAATAGGGAAGAATACAAGACACAATAATATAAACATACAAACATAAAACACATACACCACCTAGGGATCAATCACCCGATAAGTTAAACATCCAACTAATTAAATAGATGAGCTTTTAGCAAAATTTTAAATTTAGAAATTGTCTGAGCAGATCTAATAGAAAGAGGCAGTGAGTTCCATAACTTCGGAGCAGCTACTGAATTCACACACACCACGACAAAATGGCGTCATTACCTGCCGCAAACCAGTGTGTAGGAGGCGTGGTCGGAGAAAAACTTCATAATTTAAGTGCATTTAGACTTACATTTATTATCACCCACAAATTAGTAGAATATACTTATATTTATAAGTAATGCAACCAAACTTAAATATTTTAAGTATATTCTAATTATAAGTAAATTATAAGTAAATATAAATCGGGCTAAGAGTGTGAGTTTAATACTATGGTGGCTCCCAGCATGCATTGGTGGCATGAAGCATGAAGCTGATTCTTGATGTCTGTCTGAATGATGCATCATTTTTATATAAATATAGATTTTGTCATCATAAGATAAAAACAATTGACTAATCTTAACATTGACCAAAAGAGGTTATTTGTCGTTAATATATTTAGATTATGGGGAAATTACATGTACCAAATTACATTTTTAATACATTGTGACTAAACTTTTTTAGACACACTCATACATCATGAATCGCATATGAATGTCTAAAGAAATTTCCCCATATGCTTTTAAACATCAAATTCGAGAATGTCTGATCTGTGGCAAGAACTGGGGAAAATTTATTAACAACAAACAACCTCTTTTGAATAATGATGAGATTAGTTAATCTTTTTTCCTTATGATGACGAAAGCTATATCACCTGATCATCTTAATGGCTTCCTTTGTAACAAAGTATGTGTTTTAATGAACACTGTTATTGTCACATTTCCGCCAACTGCTGCCTCCTTCCACTCCCCATCAGACGTCTCTGTTTCAGCATCAAGACTTTTTCATTGCACACACGCAGTCACTTCACTCTGGACTACATTTCCCACAATTCCTCAGCTAGGCACTGATCACACTCACACCTGGTTCCCATCAGGTTCCCTTTATAAGCTGCACCCCTTCACACACACTTTGTTTAGCCTTGTTTTCAACCCTGTCTCCGTGTTCCGTGTTCCGTGTTCCTTGCTTGTGTTTTTGACCCTGGACTGTTTCTTTGTTTGATGATTGTTTGCTGCCTGCCTTGACCATAGCCTGTGTTTGGCCTGTGTACTCTTTTGCCTTGCCTTTCCTGTATCTGTTTGCCGGTGTTTGACCTACTGCCTGTACGACTATGCTCTTATTAATAAAGCCTGCATGTGGATCTCCAACTCCGTTGCCCTGTCCCGTATGTTACAGTTATAAAAACCAAAAACAAACATTTCAGGTCAGAGGTCAGATTGGGATCGTAACATTCATCTATATAAATAAAGGTGACTTGACTTGAATTATCAGTGTTCAGAATCGACACTCAGAGGCCGTTTCAAATCACACCCGATACCCTCATTCACTATTGCCTACACTACTTTATTGATATAGTCCACTTGACAAGAGTGAATTCAGACACTGATGAACACCTGCTGTTAACAAACAGAATCACTGAAGGTAAGAGAAACAACAAGAACAGAAAAAAGGAAAACACAAGAACTACAACAGACTGAAGATAAAAGGCATTAAATCTCTTAAGATCTCAGCAGAGGATGATTAAACAAGTGCACAAACTGCATTAACAGCTTCAGGTATTACTAATTATTTTGACTTTCTGTCAGTCATCTGAAGAATTTCTCATTGATAATTATTAGAGGTTTAGATGTGTCACGTTCCCAATCATTCCTGGACTACATTTCCCACAATCCTCCCTGGCAATCACCGGCACTCACTTCACCAATCAGTAATCACCACACCCAGCTGCAGCACATTATCTGGACTATTTAAGCCACACACACCCTCACACACTTTGTGAGGTCTTGTTAACTCTTGTTACATTTCTGAGCATTCATCATTCTTGTTTGTCTGCCTGTTTCTGATCCTGTCTGTTCCCTGTATACGATTCTCTGCCACCTGCCCTTTGGACCTTTTGTTCTGTTTTGGATTTACTTGTTATCTGCCAGCCCTGACCCATTGCCTGTTCCTCAACTACGATTCTGCCTGCTCTCTGCCATACCTGTTTTCCACAGTTTGACCATTGCCTGTTTACTACGAACTCTGTTTAATAAAGCTTGCAGATGGATATTACCCTGAGTCCGCCTTGTTACAAGATGTTGATGTTTTATTGAAAATAATGGATTTGTTTTAAGTCACCATTGTGGTGGACAGGGTTTACTTTTTTTGGGCTCTTGACCCTTGACTTTTCAACATCATTTTGTCCTTGTCTGACTGTGGTTTTTTTTAAAGCACATTTGTCAAGAAAAGCCAAGAAAAAATTATGAAAGTTATGAAATAAAATATCTAGCTTCCGCCAGACCGCCTTCCGTATTCAACTTGTAAAACTCTTGCAGTTCAAAAAGCTTACACTACATCCTATGCCTGCCCTTCAACTTACAGAAAAAGTGTAACTGACGTGACGCCAGCTGACACTATCTTTGTAACTCGAATATGGAAGGCGGTCTGGAGGAAGCTAGATATTTTACTTCATAACTTGTTAAATATAGATATTTTTTACACAAATGCATCAGTTAGATTCAGAAGGCCTTTATTAACCCCCCGGAGCCGTGTGGAGTACATTTATGATGGATGGAAGTGAATGGAAGCACTTTCTTCAGCTCATACTCGTGGGTCCTGTTCAATGCTATTATAAAGCTGGGATGCGTCAGGATATTTATTAATATTTCACAGATTGTGTTCATCAGTAAGAAGAAAGTCATATACACCTAAGATGACTTGAAGGTGAGTAAAGCTTGAGCTAATTTTCATTTGAAAGTGAACTAATCCTTTAACTTAGTTCTGGGTTTTTTAGCTTGTTTGCTGTGCACCCTGTGGGGGGTAATTGAGAATGAATGAGGGGAAGTCACATGAGAGGAGGCAGTGCCTTCATCATGCTTTGATTGGATATGATCGACTGGTCATGATTGGTTGGCACGATAAATCCCGCCTCTTGTTTTCATCAGCCTGAATGAAGACGTTAGGCTTGTTCGAGATGCATCGGCGTTGCACAGACTGATCGGCGTATGACATAAAAGTACTGTGAGAGTGATCAGATAAACTCCTTATGCTTTTGAATCGCTCTCGCAGTAATTTGACATCATTCACCGATCGGTCTCTGCAGCGCTGCTTCAAGCCAAACAATAATATTGATGGCATTAATGGGAAGACTAATTAAAAAGTAAGTTTCACCACTTTATGTCACATCAAATTAAAACTTGAAATGGTCTGAAATCATGATGACTGTGGGGGTTTTAGAGAGCAATCAGCTTGGGGAAATAAAAGGTACATCTTCGTGTCTGTGACCAGTTATACAAGCTTGATAACAGCTGAAGTGGATTATTAAAAAAGAAAAGCTGAACATTAGCTCACAAATAATATATATATATTGTTTAAATTGTTACTGCTTTTAGTTATTTTGGAATAAATGTAAAAATACTTAAAACACTAACTTGATGAAATTTATATTATTATTATTATTATTATTATTATTATCTTTATTAAGGACACAGGTGCAAACACAAGTTCATATATAGAAAAGAAAAAATTAAGAACACTGTAAACAAGTTACAATAATATTTACAGCATATTAATAATTAATATTAATATTAATAAGAGAGTACAAGATGTCTTCAGTCTCTGTTTACAAACAGGCAGGAACGCCAGAGACTCCACAGTTTTGAGGTGAACCTCACTGAGCTCATCTCAGGGCAAACCAGAGTCTGTACAATTACATTCGGGGACTTCACAAGTCGACACATGAATTTATAGTAACAATGGCGCAAAGCAGCGGGAAACTCTACAAACGCAACAATCATCTGGCTGGCACTACTGTATCTTGCTACCTTCAGCAGCAGTCTCATAGAGTCGTTATATGCAACAGTTAGTCTCTGCAGACTGGACTTTTTGTAACTCCGCCACAGTTGGGCCATGTACAAGGGAGAGCAGTATCACTGAAGCACGTCCTGATTTTGCTGAGTTAGATGCGTTCCTGGGTCAACATATTTTGTTGATCCTGGAATAACATTCTAGTCTGAAAATTTAGTCTTAACCCAATTCCTACCCCTAAACCTAACCCTACCCATAAGTTATCCCAAAAATCAGAGGGAAATGATAGATGAATAACACTGATGTAGAAGCACCAATTCATGATTTTAACCCATTTTAGCCCCCAGCACTATAGTTGCCGCAGTGTATGGTTGTCATTTTCCTTTTGTACGTTTTTTTCTAGATGTTTTCCATGCTTTATTTTTCAATGACATGCAAGAAACATCCAATAAAGGATTTCAAGAACAAAAAAAAAGCCTTCACTTCCTTCCTGTGACATGAGGCTGTCAACTTCCTACCCCTACTTTCCAGGAAGCATAGAAGGCAAACCCCCCAAAGAAAAGTAATTTTCATGTTATATTAGGAATTTTTGTTGACATAATATATCTACGTAATCATGGGTCTCTAGAATCATCCAAACAAAACAAATCTTACAAGAGATCTATAGTTTTTTTGTATACTTAGTCAAAAATCCAAGCGGCAACTATAGTTGCCGGTGGGCAAATGACTTGTAAGTACATATATCATGGTGAAATGGGTATACTGTGTTTAATGGGTTAATAAATCAAGGTTATTGGTCTTGTTTAGTGCTTTTTGCTTTCATAATATTTTATGTCGTTATATATTATATTTTTATTTTGTTTAATTCATTTATTTTAATTTTTATTTTTTTGTTTGTTTGTTATATTGACCCTGACTACAAAACCATTCATAAGGGGTTCATTTTTTTTTAAATAAAGATTTATACATCATCGGAAGCTGAATATATAAGCTTTCCATTGATGTATGGTTTGTTAGATTGGACTTTGGGCCGAGATACAACTATTTGAAAATCTGGAATCGAAGGTGCAAAAAAAATCGAATATTGAAATATTGCCTTAAAGTTGACCAAATGAGTCCTTAACAATGTATATCCACTCACAAAAGATTTTTTAATATTTACAGTAGAAAAATTACAAAATCTCTTCATGGAACATAATCTTTACTTAATATCCTAATGATTTTTGGCATTAAAGAAAAGAAATCAGTAATTTGACCCATACAATGTATTGTTGGCTATTGCTACATATATACCCGTGTGAATTATGACTGGTTTTGTGGTCCCAGGGTCACATATAGATGTAATTTTTTCTAATGAACAATGTAATTTAACATTTTAATTCACAGTGCTCTGTTTAGAGCAACTTAATGGCTGCACTTGTTCTGCAGGATGTTCCCACCACTTTAAATCAACGGATTTGTTGTTTGTTGCGTTTTCATATTCAAGAATTATAAGCTAGATGCAGCCTTTTTGTGTTTGTATCAAATGTTCTTTGACTTTGATGATCTGTTGACCTGTTGAAAGCAGTTTATTTTGAGTTAGATGCATAAATTTTATCCTCCTATTCAAATTTTTACATTGAGGGTACATACAACATATTTGCCCACCGGCAACTATAGTTGCCGCACATTCTAACACATTTAAAAAAAAAAAAAAAACAAGAACCTGGGGAAAATAAATGCAGAACATGTTTCACATAGGACACTATTAACAGAACTATATGCATGAAACCATTAAAAAAATTTGGGCACAAATGGGTTAAGCCTAAACTTGACATAATCTGTAAACTTGTCCCTCAAATCTGATTGGTTGATTTGAATGTTGTTCCAGGATCAACAAAAATGTTGACCCAGGAACATGCTCAACTCAGCAATATCAGGTTATGCATGACGCAAATAAGCAGTTTTGACTTTTACAGAGCACATAAAAAATCTCCTGACCAGCATATTTGATTGTCCGTATAATTTGCAACACTGCCTGTGCATATCTCAGTCATCAGTGAGGTCACTACAGATATAATGCCCAAGGTATTTTACCTCATCTGTGACATTAAGCGTACTGCCACAGAGAATGAACTCAGGAAAGGCTAATTTCATATCACTTTTGGTTATCACAATCATAACATAGCTTTTAGAGGCGTTATACTTAATGTCATTTTGTAAGCCATATTGAGAATATTGAGATATTGAGGAGCTGCTGAAGTCATCTGCGTACATGAGATGGTTAATGACAGAGCCTCCAACACACATCCATATTACAGTTAGTGAGCTGTACAGAAAGATCATCCATGTAGATGTTGATCAGCAGGGGGGACATTATACCTCCCTGCCGGACCCCATTGCTGACCGTGAAGGAGTCAGACACTGACTCACCCCATTTCACCTGCACGCTCTGCTGTCAGTACCAAAATATGAGGATTCTAATGAGGTAACCAGGGAGGTTAGACAATTTCCTCAACTTCTCATGATTGATTCTATCAAATGCATTAGATGCATCTAGGAATGTGAACATTGTAGAGCCCTGACTATGATACTTGTCTAACATTTCCTTTAGTGCATATATACATGTATCAGTACTATGTTGAAGTTTAAATCCAAACTGATTGGCAGCTGTATATAGGTACGGTTCAAGTCTGTCCAGGATGACTCTTTCAAGAACCTTGGAGACAGAGCTGGCCAAGGCTATGGGACGATAATTATCCTTACTGTTTAGTTTTACCAGCTTTGTTTTAATCACTGGGACAAGACAGACAGAACACCATGGATCATAAATCCGTAAAGCAATAGCCAGAAGAGGATACAGTTTTTTTTTTGCCAATTTCAGATGCTCTAATGTTACTTTATCAGGACCGCATGACTTGTTATTCTTCAGTTTTAAAACGGCATAATAAACCTCTTCTGGAGTTACTATCACCCCCACATTATTTTCTTAAATTCCTGCAGTGGCAATACTACTCGTGACACAATTAAACAATTCACAATAATAGCTCATCCAAAGTTAACAGATATTATCTGTGCCAGTTACCCCATCAATGTTAGAAGGGAGAGAAGTCCTGCAACTGTTTATCATTCTAACTTCATTCCAGAAGTCATAAAAGTTGTTATTTTTCATTTTATACTTGGTTTCAATAAATAAAACATTACATAAGTCTAGTTATTGCAAAAAAAAAAGAAAAAAAGAATTGTATTTGGTCTCTATTTGTGTAATGTTTATTTAACCAGGACAAAATAACGGACAAATTTACATTTTTATATAAAACAATTGAGGACTTTGTCTCCTCATTTTAAAACACCACCGCACACCTCTGGGTTGTAACACCTTTTGATTCAGCAGCTGTAACTCACTGAAGTTGAGAGCTACTTTTATACAAAGTACACATTTCTTTACAAAAGGCACCCATTCAAAACTCTGCAGGATTTACTACCGGGTAGGTTGAAACAATTAAACAAAAGTAAAAACCATGCAATAATTCAAAAACAGGTTTATTGAAACAATCCAAAGGAACAATCCCAAACATCTCTGTGCTGACCATAATCCACTTTCTGTTTGACTCAGGAGTGTGTGCATGTGTGTAAATTATTCTACAAGAAAACTTCATTAACAGTATTTATGCTTAATATACACTCCACTCCAGTGTACCTGTGGAAAGAACATGTAGATCTAACAAGAAAAGTGTCATGTTTGTGTGTCTGTGTGTGAATATTGTCAGTCAAATGAATGTGGTTCACCCTGGAGTTCAGGCTCGGTGGGCCAGAAACTGCACAATACACATTTAACCCACACTTCCTTTGGCTTTGAGTTGCCAATGGCTTCATCCAGACAACACAGACGTTTTCGCTGACTGAGGTCTCAGAACTTCACCACTGGGTTTCAACATTTTCTTCTTAACTGATCTGACAGACTTGCCCTTCTCTGAAACCACATCAGTTCCTGTTTTAAACACTATCAGGCACAGCTCTATCTGTCTGTAATGAGTCACTGGAGACAAGATGAAGATTCAAATTTAAATTTATTTATAAAGCACTGAACAACAATGATGATTTTGTCAGACTGACTGTTAGGTTTTTGCTCCTAATTCGTGCCTCATCCCAGACCTCTTATTTGGCAATTGAATGAGCAATCACTCAGCGCTGAGGGAGAATATAGTCTCATTTTATTGATAAGAAAAGAGAGAATATATAGAAAGAGTACAAGGGGTGTAGTATAGTTTCAGCCAATGAGAAAGAGAATACATCATATAGATCATGGTATAGGAATGTGATACATATAGAAAAACAAGTTTAAATATGGTCATCTACTGGTCAGGTACCCATGAGGTCCCTTAAATTCCAAGGACCTTCTCCTATTCTGGTAATAAAGAAAGCAGAGACCATTCCCTGTCTCACATTCACTCATAGTAGAGCCTTATGGAAATGGTTCTGGTACATAGAAAACCATATGTTTAGAACATAGTATACAGTTTTGACAGAGGAAAAAGGGAGCCTCAGTCCACATACTTTCAATGCTGAGAACACATAAAATCTATCAATTGCCCCTTTTGGCAATAAAATTGCCACACCCAAGTCTCAGCATTACTTTTCTCATATCCAAATACAATCATTTTCTTTACCTTCAAAATCATAACATTCTTCAGCAAACATTTCCTTCATTTTTCTTCAAAATTATACATTTAACAGTTCTATTCATCAAAGCATATTGAGAGGATACAAAGTTGTTCATGGCACGATTAATCAAAGCTCTAATAAATGGAATAATACAACAGATAATAAATGCCATAATTAATAGGATCACACCTATAGGAATCAAAGCAGATACAAGCATTTGTTGCCAACCTGTGAGCCATGCTAAGAACCCACTTTGATTATCAGTAACTTCTCGTTCTTGTAATTCTTGAGCAATTCTAGTCATATTTTTTAAACCCTCTGAAATTAAATGACCATCTGCATCATTTTCAGGGATATAAGTACAACAAGAGTACCAACAATAACACAAACTCCTCTCCTGCCGCGGTTAATTGATCTAAAACTAGCCTGTTTTGCAGGGCAGTTAAACGGAGCCCTCGGAGTTCCTGTTTGAACACCAGCCAATGTGTCTCTTGTAGTATTGATAAATGAAATTAGCTCATATCTTGTAACTTCAACTTCAATTTGAAGACTAGAGACACCTATTCCTGGAAACACTGCTTCAAAGAATCTTTCAGTACCAGTCCAGAGTCGATGTTGCATTGGTACTGGATTATCTCTACTCAAACTACTAGTTGAACTGCGCAGAGAGGGAGCGTTTCTTTTTCTGTTTTTGTTTTGTCATAACGTGAGGTTTGTGTGGTCTAATAACCATGGAATATTCTTCCAAAGTTACTAGAGCACATCTTCCACTCCAATTTCTGGAAGAGGTGTAAACTCTATGTCCACACAGCCAAAACCAATCTTTGACAGCTCTAGTTCCCCGTGAAGAAGGAGCATCTGTAGCAATTTTGACCTGGCACAAGTGCACAATCTTTAGAACACACATCTTGAATAAAAGGATTAGCCCATCCATAAGCAATCATAGTAGATATAGGATGGTGGTTTCTTTAGAACACTCAGTCATATTAGCTTTTGGATAATGCAAATACAACTCATACAACAAGACATATTTTCTATCTCACAATGATGGTATGTTCGATTACATTTACTTTTAGGAATTACCCCCAGTCTCACTGTTCCAGTTTCTCTTTCCATACATAACAGTGAGTCTGGAATAGAGCCAATTGTTGTCACTTTAGCATGTACTTGTGTTGCAAGCATCATTATTTACTTTTCCCACAACTCCATATCGCAGTTCTATTTGGAGCCATCATTCCAGTAATGCTGACGAAAAGGGCATTCTAATTCTTCTTCTGTCCTTGGTGATTTAACCTCTACATGTGGTCCAGAAGCACTATGTGGCATTTTGGTGCAAACATAACAGTCACCTGTTTTTCCTTCAGATTTGGCAGTGTAGTTGGCTAATCTCCACCACATGTTAGCTGCAAAGGCATGTGGTTCTTCTTCATAATGTACCCAAGTTTCATTACCAGTGCTAACAGCAGCTTGTATGTGAATAAACACATTTGTCAGCACAACCAGGTAAAATCAAGCAATCAATCATGGCTAGAGAGCTTCATGAAATTATTGCTGTTTTAGATCTCTAGCAATCTCTTTCTTCTTCTCCTCGTTGAACGTCTTGGTTCACCTTCCTTCGGATCTTTCCTTGGCTCACTGGCTTCCTTCTCCTCATTGACCAGAACGTTCCCCTGGGATGGAGCTGCTTTCAGTCGACTGGCATGGATCCACTGCGGCTGGAAGTCAGTCAGCACTCCTGTTCTCGTCACAGCAATCACCGTGGCGGGCCCCAGATATTTCGGCTCACCCAGTTTTGTGGGCTTCAGACACTTTATCAGCACCTGTTGTCCTGGAACGAAAGGATGAGTGGGTTTTTCTGCAGGAAGAGGGAGAGAGAGAGACACATCACCATTGATGCTATTCAAAGTCTTAATTAGGGAATCCACATAATCCGTGATGATCACCTCCGTGTCACCTGTGGAAAAATTGCCAGCGCGACCTCTGACCCATGGGGTCGGGAAAGGTCTACCCATAAGGATTTCAAACGGAGACATCTTTGTTGTTGCTGATGGTGACATTCTAATTTCTTATACGGCAGGCAGCAGATCAACCCAATTTCTGCCTGTATCAAGACACGCTTTATTAAGCCGATCTTTGATAACCCTATTCATGTTCTCAACTTGTCCACTAGATGGAGCATGAAACGGTATATGTAACGACCAGGTAATATAAGCTCTTTGGCTAACAATTGTGTGACTTTGGAAGTAAACGGTGTTCCATTATCACTATCGTAACCATTGGTATACCAAAACGCGGTATAATGTCCTTAGCCAGAACTTTAACTACCGTCTGTGCATTTTCTTTTCCACACGGAAAAGCTTCAGGCCATTTAGAAAATCTGTCAACAATCACAAGCAAATATTTATTATTTCCGCAAGGAGGCATATGCGTAAAATCAATTTGCAAGTGTTGGAATGGTAGCTCAGGATGTGGTAAAGCGTCATGTTTAGTTGCCTTGTGCTTGTTGGTTTGAGCACACACCAGACAAGCATCCAATATCAACAGAGTATTTCTTTGAATATTTGCTATGCAATAAGATCGATTCAACATTTGTATCACTTTCTTTTTGACACATGTGATACACCATGATAATGTCTACATAGCAAACAATCGCAGATGCAGGTAGTGCAAGTCTACCTTGTTTGTCTCTCAAGATTCCAGCTTGATCTGGTTTTACTTCATTGTCTGACCAGTAAGTCAAATCAGCTTGCGTAGGGTTAGCTTGTAATATTTTAATGTCCAAATCATTAATCAATAATGAATTCATCATAGGCACATCTGTGCCCCTTTCGCTTACATGTGGACTTAACATTACTTCTTTAGCAGCCCATTTTGCTACTTCATCTACAATCTATTTCCTTTGGCTTCATCTGTTTCTCCTGACGTATGTCCTGCTACTTTAATAACAGCGAGTTTTGATGGTTGTTGTGCTGCATTAATGAGCTCCGCTACAATACTATGGTGAGCAATTGGCTTTCCATCTGAGGTTTTAAAATTTCTTTCTTCCCACAATTTAGCAAAATCATGTACTATGCTATACGCATATTTAGAGTCAGTGTATATATTAACACACTGATCTTTTGCCAATTGACAAGCTCTCGTTAAAGCAATTAATTGCAACTTGCGCTGACTTGTATGGCAAAGAGTATGCCTCAATTACACGATCAGGTAATTCAACAATAGCATACCCACACAAGTATACATTATCATTTGGCTTGAAACAGGATCCATCAATATACCAATTCTTCCCCTCCTCCAGGACAGATGTAGACACATCTGGCCTGCAGGCAGTCGAAATCTGGATTCTGTCCAGGCACTCGTGGTCATCACTCTCAAATTCACCTTGCGTCAGCAACCTGTGCAAATGTACAGTAGGGCCATGAATAACAGAAGTTGGTTTCAAAATCAAATTAGCAGTAGCTAATAATATAGCCTCATAGCCAGCGGCGTTGAGCAGTCATATGTTGAGTAGAAATATTACTCATAATGACTCCTACCTGATGAGAGGTATGCACTATCAATTTATGTGATAACACAATTTTTTCAGCATCTTGAACCATGATCGCTGGGCAGCCACTGCACGCAAACAAGCAGGAAGTCCCCTGGCTACTGAATCAAGAGTTTTAGACAAATAAGCTATGGGACGAAAAGTACCCCCATGTTCCTGGGCCAGGATTGCGGCGGCTGTACCCCCACTTTCATGCACGTATAAGTGAAAGTCTTGAGAGTAATTGGGAGGCCAAGGGCAGGAGGTTTCATAAGGGAGGATTTCAAATGTCTGAATGCTTGATCCATCTCAGCTGTCCATGTAATGTCCTCTGTGTCCCCCAGAGTAGCAGTTCGTAGGATTTTATCATACATGGAACAGTTGGGCACCCATATCGGCAATAATTAACCAGTCCCAGGAAGCTTTGCATCTGCTTCCGTGTCGATGGGTGCTTGAAAGTAGCAATAGCTTTCACTCTGTCAGCAGACAATTGCACTTTGCCCTGTGACAGTGCATGTCCAAGGTACTCGACCCTCCTCTGTACCCACTGTAGTTTCTCTCTTGATGCCTTGAACCAGCCTCTGCCAAAATATGCAGACAATTTTAGAGGCAGCAGCACACATGTCTTCAGTTGCTCCTGTGATGAGGATGTCATCTGCGTATTGAAGCAGACAGGTGTTTGGAGGAAGTTTGGCATTTTTCAGCGTTGCGTGCACTACAGCAGAGAAAACAGCCGGAGAATCCCTGAACCCTTGTGGGAGTCTTGTCCACGTTAATTGTGAATTTTTCAAGGTAAAAGCAAACATGGCTGTGTTTGGCGATCAACAGGAATGCTGAAGAAGGCACTGGAAATATCCAGAACTGTAAAAAATGAATGTTCAGAAGGAATAGAATTAATTATAGTTTGCACATCAGGTACAATAGGAGACAATGGTTACCAACTCATTAACTTTTCTCAAATCTTGAGTTAAACGCCAAGAACCATTTGCTTTCTTAATTGGATTAATTGGTGTATTATAAGGTGAATGAGTGTGCACCAGGATGCCTTGAGCCAGTAATTTATCAATAACAGGAAGAATACCCTCCACCTTTCTTTTGAGAGGGGGTACTGTTTCTGATACACAGGCTTGTCTGTTATTAGTTTAGCAACATAGGGCTGGACATCAATGAATCCTGCGTCATCCTTATGGGCTGCCCACAACTTGGGTTGACGCCCTCAATTTCCTGTTTGAGCTCAGTTGCAGAATCATCCTCAAGGAGAGCATTTCCTGTATCAACAGTGAGAGAAAAGCTGCAGGAAAAATAAGTTGTAGAGAGTCAGCATTAAAATTAAGTTGAATACCTAATTTATGTAAGAGATCGCGTCCCAGAAGAGAAAATGGGGATTTCGGTATTATCGAAAAAGCATGCATTTTAAACAATGATGGGATATCATTAGAAGTAACTGGAAATGCTGGTGTCATTTCACATCTCACAGGTACACCATTGATTCCCACAGAGTTTACATGTTTTCCTGTAATCGCACCCTCATAAACAAGAAGATAACGATGACATAGTTGCCCCCGTATCAATGAGAAAAACATAGGGTTTATGGTCAACATTTAATTCAATAAATGGCAAAACAGTTGACACATTCGGATAACTCAAAGAAATCAATGAAAATTATCAGAAGAGGGCTCAGTCGAACTCAGTCATTGTTGCCAGGAAATGGGATACACTGGATTTTGTCTGTCAGTCTTTGCAGAAGGGAGCACAAGTGGGGGCTTTTGCTTCAAGCCACCACCAGAGCCCTTCTTCTTCTGCTTTTCTGACCTCTGCCTCAAATCCCAAGCCTTTTTCCTACAGTCACGTTCCAGATGTCCTGGCTTGCCACAATAAGCGTCTCACATTTCCAAATTGTTGCGGACGAGGATTCACAGCAGCATTCACTTGAAGCATTGCAGGAGCTTTGCCCCTGGAGACATCAAAAGCTCCAGCAGAGGAAAGCTCACGCAAGCGTCGTCCCAATTCATCAACAGAAATGGTAGTAATATTCGGAGTTGTTATACGAATTAACTGCGCAGTGTCTTTGTTCATATTATTTAGGAACGTATTTAAGAACAATGGACAATTTTGTTCAATAGGAATCGCAGATTCCTCAACCCATGCATGTTTAAATCTGTTAAAGAATGCAACAGGGCTTTCACCATTTCTCTGTTTGGTATTGGCTGCATGCGAGATGTCTTGTTTAGCAGAAGACACTTTTAACAAAAAGCAGTCAATTGCTTGAAAAAATCTTTAAGTTTACCTGAGCTGGCCCAAATCCAATCACCTGTTTCGTCCTCATCGTCAGAATCAGTAATTAGAAGCACTCGTGAAGGTTTAGACAAATCAAGGGGCTTCGAATCTCCAGCTTTCTGAGATACAACACGACGAACAGGCGGTGTATCGTAGATGGGGTTTAAGTAATCAACTTCTTCAATCATTTCCTCCTCTGATTTCCGCAGGCAGTGTTTTAGTCAAAATAAAACGATAATCTCGTCCCGTCAATTGACTGTAGGCAGTTAACCGTTGCAGTACTGCCACAAATTGATGTGGTGACCTAGCCGGATCAGGCAGATCTTTGCAAATAGCCACTGCCTCCGTAACACTCAGAGGAGTAATTTTGTAACCATCTGGAAGCTGTACAAACGGAAAAACTTCAGTTGTGGACGGCAACTGCGGATACAATCGATTGGTCAAGGGCTTTGGAATTTCAGCAGAAACACACATTCATATGGGGGAAGAGACGCATCAGGTTTCAGCTGAGACTGAGAGAGAGAGCTATCTTGTTTTTTCAACTCTGGACCCTTATCCCAATAAGTTTTCATCTTCATCCAAACTTTATACGCATCTTTCATATAATCAATGGACCATCCTGGGTCACCCCAAGAACCAAAGATCATATCTTTTGCAGCACGCATATCTTCATCTTTAAAAGAACCATCGCGGGGAAACGGATCTAATTGTATTTTCCCTTCTGACCATCCCGCGAGATTAGAGAGATAGGGTTCAGTAAAAAACGCTTTATTATTACGATTCATGAAATCCCTCGGGGTTTCCCCCATCAACGGTCGACTAATCGTTTCACCCCATTTAAAACAGCCAACAAAGATCTCTCCTTTGCTTAAAGAAAAGCCTTACAATTTCAGAGAATGGCCAAACAAACACAAATTAAAGTCTGCAGCTTTATATTAACTTTTAGTATTTTCGGCAAAAAGAAAAATTTTAATTCAGTATTATTCATTCAACTGCCAACAAGGACCTGAGGATATCACCATGAAATGGACTAAGAGAGAGAGAAAAATCTTCAACTCAAACTCATCTATTCCCTTCCCACGCATAAAATCCGTGAGGATAACACCAAAAATGAAGGTGATCAATCCTCTTTCACTCTTCCCGCATTTATCAAATACGAGGATATCCACTTTTAACAAATGAAAAAAGTGCGGCACAAAAATACAAGGATCAATTTCTCAACAGACAGTAAGATGCACTTAAGCATTTTATTTCTTACCTGTCTGGAGAAATCCCGGACGAGCCCCCAAATTGTTAGGTTTTTGCTCCTAATTCGTGCCTCATCCCAGACCTCTTATTTGGCAATTGAATGAGCAATCACTCAGCGCTGAGGGAGAATATAGTCTCATTTTATTGATAAGAAAGAGAGAATATAGAAAGAGTACAAGGGGTGTAGTATAGTTTCAGCCAATGAGAAGAGAATACATCATATAGATCATGGTATAGGAATGTGATACATATAGAAAAACAAGTTTAAATATGGTCATCTACTGGTCAGGTACCCATGAGGTCCCTTAAAATTCCAAGGACCTTCTCCTATTCTGGTAATAAAAGAAAGCAGAGACCATTCCCTGTCTCACATTCACTCATAGTAGAGCCTTATATGGAAATGGTTTGGTACATAGAAAACCATATGTTTAGAACATAGTATACAGTTTTGACAGAGGAAAAAGGAGCCTCAGTCCACATACTTTCAATGCTGAGAACAACATAAAATCTATCACTGACTGTGACCTAGGACTTTTATTTTGAAGGGACTGAGCATATGACAAACTCTTTCCACCATTACAACCACAAACTAAATGCCGGCAAACTATACCATCCTTATTAATTGTATTTTGTGCCCTAATTTTGGTGTTTGTGACATCCCATTTATCATCCCAAGTTGTTAGTTTTGTTTTGTCTGTTAAATATTGTATTTGTTTAAATGTTTAATGTTCAGTGATACATCCTGTTCCAATAATGTTACAGAAAAGAATACCAAAAACACTTACAATAGGTGTTTATTTCTTTTCCTTTGGTTATCAAGTTAACTTCTATGCATTTCAAACAGCTAGACATACCTTCTGGTGCACCTCTCACTTGCCAAACCTGTCCACATGGGAAGTAGCCATTTTTAAGCTAACATTTGCTCATGGCAGATTTCTCCATCTGGTTCTGACCTCATAGGGGAGGGAGAGAACCGTGGATGTAAGTGTTTTCTTATATGTCTCGTCTTTATTGATTTGAGCAGTTTAAACTGTAATAAATGCAAATGATGTATGTTGTAGAGCCGAACTATAATGAAGGTATGGTGGTTTTATTTTGTTTCATCTGCTTGCAACTTATAGATATCCCCCTAAAATAGTATGTTCCAAATATAGGAGGAGCCAAAGCTTTAAAAGGCAGCCATTTTAGGGGAATGGAAGATAGAGAGATTGAATTGCACATGTATTTTGGGCCTGGATATTGGCATAGCCAAACTTACGTTTATTGATATATTATAAATAAGTTTGATTTATCTAGTGATGGGCAGATCGAGGCTTCATGAAACACTGAAGCAGTTGAATCAAATGTGCCGTTATGATTCGAGGCTTCGAAACAATCTGACACCCTTCTCCACGGTGACCCCTAGTGGTCAGAACAGTGCAAATGCAACAAAACTCAGGCCAAATGCATTAAAAATACCCTTTAACAAATGTATTGCAAAAGTTTATTTAAAGTAAAATCAATTAAATGAATTAACTTATCATCTAATACGATTAATATAGAGTGTGTGTATAATATGTGTTCTTTTATCAATTTTCATTGCGTGTTTCTCTGTTCCATGGCTGAAGCTAAACAGGCCAATAAGACATTAATAATTACCATTATTAATTTTAATTATGCTAATGTATAATTAAAACCTACAAATGTATAAAACTGATCAGAGATCAGGTAAAACCATAGGGTAAAGCCCTAGACACTTGTTCAACAGTTCTCATTGAATCTGCATGATTCATGGATTCACTTTATCGCCCTCTACCGGTGAACCATTGAAATTTCAAACTGTTTTGAAATGTTTCGAAACAGTAATGACGTAATGAAGCCTCGTTTACTAAAATCACGTGACTTTAGCAGTTTGATACACGCTCCGAATCACTGATTCGAAACAAAAGATTCACGAAGCTTCGGAGCTTCATGAAGCAGTGTTTTGAAATCGGCCATCACTAGATTTATCTCCTTTTGTTTTTTTCCTTTGTTGTTTTGTTTTTTTGACTTTTGGGAGACTACATATGCACTTTTTGGATTAAAACCACTCTGAACTGTGCATTTTTGTCCCCTGCTATTTTTTTTTTTTTTACACCTCTGGCCGCTGGTACATCCTAACAATGATCATAGTGCTGTACAAACAGTAACACAATGAGCAGATTCAGCAGAAGACAACTTTTAAAAAACGATCACATCCATATAATTATATAATATAAAAAGGAACCTTAAAAAGCTAAAATACATCTTAAACAGGATCCGAAGAGGCATATATGATACTAGCAACCTCCGCACTTATCTATGATCAAACGCTATCAAAAAAAAAAATTTGGACCATCTGCAGTCTGTCTAAGACTTTATTTTGAGCACCGTAACATAGCGAATTGCAGTAATCTAATCTTGAGACGATAAACGCATGAATAACTTTTTCCAAATCTTTCTAGGAAAAAAAAGGCTTAATCTTAGAGATCGTCCTCAGTTTGAAAAAACTCGTTCTGACAATTTCATTTATCTGCTTGTCAAATTTTAGTGCACTATTGCAAGTCATCCCCAAATTTTTTACATGATATTTCCTAAAGACTGAGAGTGAAAGAGGAAGTGCTGTAGAGATAAACTGGTGTGAAGATTTTCTAAAAGATTTCTCAGAACTATCAACACTATTCTTGTGTTTCACAACTCTCAACACACATTCAGCACTTGACACCATGTGTTCATGTTCAGTAGCATAAAAAGCATCACAACCATCACATCCTTCTGATACAGGTTTCACATTTTATAATCATCAGAAAGAGGAGGACCTTATTCGTCTCCTTATTTGGTATAAGAAAAGAAACCATACATTGTAAGAAAAAAACAAAACTTGAGCTATAGTAAAGGAAACACACCTACGCCCCACAGTTTCCTGTTAACCTCTATACTCCTATAGCAAGCATAAGATAACATATAGGTTGGCATTTACCTACTACGTCTAAACCGTTAGCGGTTTTCACACTTTCCTAAAATACAAAGCGAGGATTACATATTGGTTGCAACAAGCGCAACGCCTAAGTGCAGCAAAAAGCGAGTAACCTTTATTCTGCTAAAATTATAACCCTTTCAACTCATACCTGGCCCCAATGTTCAAAAACCACAACAGGAAATTCAGTCAGACACAGGAGAATTTGCAGGCACCTTGCTAGACAAAAGTGTTGCAAGTCCTCCTGTGATGCAAGTTAGATCAGCATGAAAGTTATTCAAAGCAAAAGATTTTTTAATCAATGAAATCAATTTAACATTAATTCTCTGTTGTTGTCTAAGCAACTTAATTATTTCCTTGGCTGTAGGGCTGATACGATGTTGCCCAAGGGTAGCAACTCTTCGCTTGCGACGCCTTCTTCTCCATCTTCCGGAAGAGCTTTGCTTGTTGTCTTTGGACTCCTTGTTGAATCAAAGCATTCATATCAATTCTAAGTTCAGTTGGTCTGCATAAGGGTCTGTCAGCAGAACACATTCTGTTCGGATTCGGGCTATCAGGATTTTGATCCTGACAGGCCGAAGGCGATACCACAGTATGTAAGAGTTTCACACACCAGACATCATGTGTGAATCCTGTACAAAAGAAATGCATGTTCAAGAATTGTTGAAAATTGTATAGTTATATTTTTTTTCTCTCCAAACTAACTCTGATCATTTCTGTAGATTACAGTAGTTTATGCTGCAAAGTCCAAACTATTGAGAGATTAAAACTTGATTCATTACAGTCAGTGGTCACGATTCTTCTGCTTTTATGTGACAGCAGAATATTTTAAAAAGGCTCTTTCTTTATAAAAAAAAAAAAAAAAAGAAATCAAACAGTTAAAATATTAAATGTTGCAGCAATACAAGTCAGGAGATTTACTAAAATAAGGAATATATTATAAATGACAGAGTGTTCATGTGATTATAATGTGAAACAGGCAAATATCACACAAGCCTTACATTGTAAAGGATGGCACTGTATTACATAAAGCAGAACGAAATAAAAATATTAAACTTTTACTAATAATACTGAAAGGCTACTGAAATATGATGATAGAAATACACTGTAAAACTGAGAAAAAAACAGCCAAAGTCTAACAGTAACACGTTTTTTTCCATTAAAACAGGAATATACCATAGAAAACTATGTATTCTGGGTAACATTTGTTGTTTTCGATAAAGTCTACTGAAATGTAACTGAATTATCAGTGTTCAGAATCGACACTCAGGCCATTTCCACCTGGTATTAAGATGTATTTTGGTCGATCGGATCACAACTGGACGACTCTAAATACAGGTGTAAACGGGGTGTAAGTATATTAATTTAACCAAATCTGACAGTTCAGTATTTGTAAAGCAGTTTTCACAACAGTTTTTGAAGCAACTTCAAAAAGAACAAACCCTCAGTGATCAAAGCCAAATGTGACATCACATAATATTAACGATTATTTGACTGATTTGTTGGTCAATTAAATATAATGATGATTATGACTTCTAATAAATCAGTCATATGTTTTACCTCTTATTCTGCAGCATTTGTAAATCAGCACGACTGTCACGAGCAGATATGGACAAGCTGCCAGTACAGAACTGAGTATGTTGAGGACAGAGATCTGAGAGCTGATGAGAGCTGAAAAGAGACACACAAGCACTTTATCATGAACTATATCTGAACGAGGGCATATGAAGACATTGTAAGGCCCGCCTAATGGGTCCAATGACGGTTTCCCACAGGACAGGGAAGGTTTAAGCGTGTATGTCTTTTCAGCGTCTCTATGAAGTTCACTTAATTTCACTCGTTTAATCTGACTCCAATTTCAAATGATTCTACACTTAGGTTGTGTTTCCAATTAGAAATTCATCATTAGTTATGCATTAGTTTAGATATTTGATGATTCTGGATATTCCATATTTCAATAGTTCAGTCATTAGGGACCCGATGCCACACAGAGATACTCGCCCCGGGATTTCGCGGTAAACTCACGGACATAAACTCGCCAGTCTGATCTTCGTCAGAGGGTGTAATAAGTTGGCTAATACCTTTAGTCGGTTGCCTACTGCTCACTCGGACAAAAGTGTATTTTAATTTAGCCACTTCCATACAACTTGCTAAATCAGCGGTAAACAGAAATCAAAAGGTCTTCAGATGAAGTGCCTACTGCTCCTTCATTCATGCGCCTTCAGTTTGTTTTACCCTGGACACAGATTTACGGTAGCATTAGCCTCCCATAATTACTGGTAATAATGATATCAGGAGAATCCAGAGCAAATCAAATATAACATTTTATTTGTCAGGTAACAGTGTATCGTGTCAATTACACACATAACCAATTAAAGCCAATTCAGAAATGATAAATGCATATATACACAGTGATGGGTGAAGGTCCTCAGACATTCACCCATCTCTGGGGGGCCTCTCCTACAGATGATCCCACCTGACTGCTTTGCACTTTACCTTATATACAGACCAGAACAGAAAGGATCATAAATATTACTACACCAACACCTGCTTTGGGGGAGAGGAGTGAGTTTTCACAAAAGGCACCACCCAAAAGAGGACAGAATTTTCCTTAGTTTTCAATCTTCTTTATGATACTAGTGACTGCTGTGAAATTGAGACCGTTTTACCAATTGCACTGAGACAAATTAAATGATACCAAACATGAAAAGGGAAAAACAATAGATACACAAGTTACATTATATGTTTTGAATAACTTTCAGTGACTTGAGCCAGAGGAAGGGGAGGTGTGTGTGTGTGTGTGTGTGGTGTGTGTGTGTGTGTGTGTGTGTGTGTGTGTGTGTGTGTGGTGGGGGAGGCGTTGTCCTTTTGGAGTTAGGGCAAGGCGTTGTCCATTGCTACTTCTTTGAGATCTTCTTTCCAGATTAAAGTTTTATTACTTTATTGCAGGATGCTTGATCTCAGTTTTTGTTTAGCAGGAAAATCAAGCCTTACAACATAAATCACTCTCAGTTTCATTGACTCTCACCTCTGACTGAGATCCAGCTCTTGAGAGACTCTCCTCTCTCTGGGTGTTTGCAGTAGTAGAAACCCTCATGTGACTTTGAGACAGTAGAGATGATCATCTCTGTAGTTTGATTCTGGATGAGTGATTCATCTTTATAGAAATCAGCTCTGAGGATTGATGCGTTTGCAGACTTATTTAAACAGCGTAGAGTCAGAGTATCTCCTTCAGTCACAGGATGAACAGGACTCTCCAGAATCACATCAGCTACAGAAACACAGAATGTGCTGATTATATGAAGAATAAGATTATTTGAACAATATTGTAACATAAAAAATAGATTTCTATATTGTCTTATTCTTGGTTTGTTATATGTTGCACAGGGCATGCAAAATAAGGAGACGTACAGCAAGTACCGAACAAACTTGGAGCTCTACTGCCAAACATGCAGCAGTATTCACATCACATACAACTGGCACCAAGCCAATAATCCCACAGCAACTTGCTGTCGTGCTGTAAATCAGTGTCGCAAATATTCAGTGCTTACATGAATATTACATCCCCTTTCATTTGAAGAAAAAAAAGAAACATTATACATATACATATGCATTATACATATTCAAACTACTCAAACATTACTCTAGCATAAACAGAGGTTGCTGCATTTCACAAAACATCTTAACACCTCTGCCACTTAACGTAGCACATTATGCAACAATATTTACGAACAAAATGTTTATGATTCTCAAACAGCCCACACCAGATCTTAGATTCCATTTCGATCCGCCTACACCCCAGACGAATTACAAATCACAACTCAAGAATTGCTCTTGGTCGCACTGCTCGACCTGATCTGGTATGGCATTGTATGGGCTGGATCTCTCTGTCATTTGAATGCTGTGCTGGTTCTTCAGGCTGAAGCATTGATGAGGCTTTGGTGTCTTGCTCTTCCTCTATGTTTGCAGAAATGCAAGTGTTTTCCACAGGCTCCTCTTTTGTGCTGAGAAGATGACAACGGCTTCTGCGGTACACCCGATCATCTGAAGTACAAACATGATAGGATCTTTGTGTATTGGCAGGGTGGACAACAACAGCTGGTTTCCAAAGGCCGTTCTCTTGTATGCGAACAGATTGTCCAGTGTGAAGCTGTGACAGTGGACGAGTCGAACGATCATAATACTTTTTCTGATGCTGCTGCTGCTTTACTCTTTTGGAGCGTGCCTCTGCGAAACTGACAATTTCAGGTAGGAGCTGTTTGTTGGTTGTTGGCAGTATGGATCGCAGTCTGCGACTCGTGAGAAGCTGGGCAGGTGACTTGAAGTTGTCAACAGATGTATTCCTATACTCTAACAAACTGAGATATGGATCTTTCCTGTCCATCTTGGCTTTTGTCAAGATTGACTTTGGGATCTGCACAGTCTTCTCAACCAAGCCATTGCTCTGGGGATAATGGGGGCTAGTGGTGGTGTGGGTGAAACCCCATGTCTTTGCAAAGTCTTCAAACTCCTTGCCTCGATATTGTGGACCGTTTTCAGAGACAACTTTCTCTGGAATGCCATGTCTCGCGACGATGGTGGTGTTGAGTTTGTCCAATTAAAAAAAAAACAGCTATAATAGTCTACTGTAACCATGTATTCTTCGTTCATTCTTTGCTTTGACTTCTCTATGCCCGTGTGACCGACGTGAATGCGTGTGAGCATATCTTCTCTGAGTGAGGTGGGTATGACTATTTTCTCACCTTTGAGAATGATTCCGTTTGTCAATGACAGTTCGTCTCCGAAATTCCAGAAGTCACTGATGCCTGCAGGGCATTTTCTCCTTTCTCCAGGCCATCCATCCAGAATCGTCTGTCTAAGCTGGACAAGCTGGCTGTCTGACTCAGTCACGGCACCAATCTGTTGCAGCTTTGCATCACTGACAGGTAAGCTTTTGTAAACCATGTTAACCTGCATGTCCATTCCTTCGCTGAGATTGTCGTGCCGTCTCGATGAACTTTCTAGAGAGGGTATCTGCCACAGGAATCTCCTTTCCTGGCCAGTGCATGATGGTGATGTCATATTTCTGGAGTTGTAGGATCATTCTTTGAAGTCGTAGCGCAGCGGAGTTTTTTTCATCACTGATTCAAGCGGCTTGTGATCAGACTCCACTATGACTTTTCGGCCATACACGTACTGATGAAAGCGCTTCCAGCCGAATAAGACCGCGTAGAGCTCCTTCTCTATTTGAGCCTAGCTAACTTCACATTTGGTCAGTGACCTTGACGCATAGCTGAGCGGCTTCCCGTCCTGCAGCAGGACTGCACCGAGGCCATATTTCGATGCGTCCACTTGAAGCTACAGTTCTTTCTGTGGGTCATAGTAAGCAAATACTGGTCCCGGTTCCTTAGTTATGAGATCTTTAATTTTTTTGGAATGCAGTGTCGTGCTGGGAATCCCATATGAACTCGCTGGACTGTTTGAGGAGCTGCCGAAGTGGTGCATTAATCTCCAATAAGCAGGGTGCAAACTTGGACGAGTTCCGCTTTGGTCTTTGGTGGCTCCATGTGCTTGATCACTGAGACCTTTTCAGGGTCTGGCTTGACTCCTTCAGCAGATAAACAGTGACTGAAATGGCGAAATTCAGTAGCACTCACGATACTTTTCTCAGGGTTGAGCTCACGAGACCTTTGCAACATTGCATGTAAGTTGTTGTCATGTTCCTTTTTGGTCCGCCCATAAACCAGAATGTCATCAACGATCACAACGACACCATTTAGACCTTCGTATGTCTCATCGATTTTGCGCTGAAATTCATCCTGAGCTGAAATGATTCCAAATGGAAGACGCCGAAATCTGTATTGTCCAAATACAGTGTTGAATGTCGTCAGCTTGGAAGATTCCACTGTTCCTCTATTTTGCACCTGTTTTCTCCAATAGGGTCTGGCTGCAGACAAGATGCACTCTCAGACACATGCACTCTCAGCCGCGCATGCGCATTAAAACACATGCACTCTCAGCCGCGCATGCGTATTAAGACACATGCACTCTCAGCCGCGTATGCGCATTAAGACATGCACTCTCAGCCGCGCATATATACACTACCGCTCAAAAGTTTGTGATCAGTAAGATTTTCATTTGTTTGATTTTTAATTTTTATGCTTATCAAGGCTGAATTTATTTGATGAAAAGTACAGATACAAAAGATACAGTATTGTGAAACATTACAATTCAAAATAAGAGTTTTTGTATTGTAACATATTTAAAACATTTATTTATTTCTGTCATGCAAAGCTGATTTCTCATCATCCATTACTTCAGTGTTCAATGTCACATGATCTGTCAGAAATCATTCTAATATGCTGATTAGCCTAATCATCAATGTTGGAAACAACTTAATTCTTTTGCTGCTTAATTCTTTTTATAGCCTGTTAGGATTTTATTCTAAAGATTCTGTGGAAAAAAAACACACCAGAATTTATTCAATATTAAATTCTTTTAAAAAAAAAAAAAAAAAAAAAAAAAAAAGTCTTTACTTTTTTAACATATGAACACATATCCTGAATACAAATATACATTTTTCAACAAAAAATAAAAAATAAAATACTAAACCTTTGAAGTGTAGCTGAAGTATATTAAAATAGAAAACTGATATTGTGAAATACTGTTGCAATTTAAAATTTCTCTGTATTTTTTATCAAATAAATGAGCATAAACTTTTAAAACATTGATTATATTATATATATATTAAGATGTATACATAACTTGTAATCTGGAATCTGAGGGTGCAAAAAAAAATATTGAGAAAATCACCTTTAAAGAAAATTAACTTTATAAATTAATTAAATCATAGCCTAACAAGTCAAAGTCACATTGCTACTGCTACGTCACATTCATGTTAATATTCATGTTAATATAGTTCCAAACACACCAGTTGTGGTTGAGTTTTTGTAAATAATTATATTATATATATATATTTTTTTTTTTTTTTTTTACAATGCTCAGTGTGTTCATTAGTTGTCCTAAAACCTTCTTCTTAGGACAGCTTAGTACTCAGGACAACTTTGATGACTTTTTTGATCCACTTCAAATGTGAACTACTGTATAATATTATTATATATATTATATATATATATATATACTATATATATATATATTTATATATATATATATAGATATATATATATATATATATATAATTGAAAAAAGATGGACTTTTTTTTAATTTTGTGTGCGACAAAAGATTGGTGCGAGATGCATGTTGTCCACCACATTCTCTACAAACGTATTCATGTCCTGCATAAATGTAAAGACAAACATCAGTGGCTCTACAAGATCGTCCTCTATACGCTCTGCACTGCAGTACTGTTCCAAGGCCTCAATGGCTTCTTCATCCTCCATGCACAGTATACGAGGAAGCTGAACTGAGCCAAGAAGATCACCAGAGTTCTCCAAGCACTCTTAAAACTTAAAGGATTAGTTACTTTTAATAAATTTCCTGATAATTTACTCACCCATGTCATCCAAGAAGTTCATGTCTTTCTTTGTCTTTTCAACTTACGGAAAAAACGGAACTGGCGCTGCGTTTGTTCCGTAAGTAGAATAGGGAAGGTGTAGGACATACAGTGTAAGCTTTTTGAAGAATACGGAAAGCGGAAGCACGTGAAAGGTGATCACTTGTGTTTATAAAGCATATACAGTTGTATTTTTGTAGAAAATGACCAATCGTTTCGCTAGATAAGACTCTTATTCTTCGTCTGGCATCATTTAAAGCCCTTTGAAGCTGCACTGAAACTGTAATTTTGACCTTCAACTGTCTGGAGGCCATTGAAGTCCACTATAAGGAGAATAATCCTGGAATGTTTTTGATTAAAACCTTCATTTCTTTTCCACTGAAGACAGACATGAACATCTAGGATGACATTGGAGTGAGTAAATCAGGAAAATTTTATTTGAAAGTGAACTAATCCTTTAAGATTCGTCATGATACGCACCTAAGAAAAAACATTGCAAGAGGATAATTAAAAATATGCTGAACAATAACGGCTGCAACCCTCTAATAAAACCTACTTTTCGTGGAGCCACCTGCTTCTCCGATGCAGACTCAGGGGTGAAAACATTTGTTTCATCTTCCTAAAAAAAAACATGAAGATTGAATTTGAACCTGTTCTTTAGTACTTTTTGTTCAGGGGTAGAAGATAGACAATAAACATCTTGAATGTAAAATAAAAAAAAAAAGAAATGGATAATATACAGACAATGAGTTTGATAGTGTGTGCGAGAGAGTTGATAGTGTGTTTGTGAATGAGTTTGGTAGTTTGGGTGAAAGCTTTGATAGTGTGTGAGAAATGGTATAGTAGTGAATGAGAGAGTTTGATAGCATGCATGAAAATCTTTGATAGAGTGTGAAAGACATTACAGTAACATTAGAGTTGATAGTGTGTGCAAGAATATGTTGAATGTCTTGAACCGTCTCTCTTTTGCTTATTAGTACCCTTTTTGAAGGAAAAAAAAAAAAAAAAAAACTTATCACACATCTTACCTTGGAAAAAGATTGCATTTTTTATATGGACTTTCCAGTGAGCCTGAACTGTCTTTTCAAGGGCACAAGGGGCAATGATACAATTTGCAACAAGATGTGCATTTTGGTATCAGCTGCTTTACACCTGCTAGGACTATTGATTGATGCATCTGTAAGCATAAATTGAAGAGACAGAAACAAATAATTGTGTATAATATTCTTTGCATGTTGTTATCTGTTTGGTAGTATTCCATGCATCTCTCGATTTGAAAAACCACTGTTAACATTAAGATGTTATTCCATCTTTATTTTTAAATAATTTTAAGTAACACTGTCTAAACAACAATTATACAAAGTAGGTCACCTGCAAGCTTCTGTCACTTTATTTAAAACAACAGACCCAAACAAAGACTTTTTCAACGCCTAAACATAAGGAATTTAGATCTTCACTTATTTACTGGATGAAGAATTGATACCCAATTAGCACGACGGATACATCAGATAGATATCAGGATAGTTTCGATAACATTATCTTATAGATTAAACAACACTTTTATATCTAGCTAATCTTGTATGAATAAGGTAAATATACTTACATCAATTACTTAATAGTCGTCGTCGACTCCTCTAAACACATGCATAACGCTGACACCTGTACATGTGGGATATACCAGATAAATATCAGGATCGTTTTCGATAACATTTAACGAATAATGAACAACTCTTTTAATTTATCTTAATCTTGTACGAATTGCATAAATATACTTACAAGTAGCCTGTAGGTGCATTAAACGCGTGCGTCTGAAAGTGCATGTAGCTGCGTGTCCACGGGCTGCTGAGAACGCGCGTCGGACTGCGCGTGCATGATTGAGAGCAAATGTGTTGGACTGAGCAAGTGCGGCTGAGACTGCATGTATCTGAGTGCGCATGCGTGTCTGAGAATGCATGTGTCGGACTGCGCATGCGTGTCTGAGATTGCATGTCTGCAGCCAGACCCTTCTCGTTAGCTTGGGCGTGATGTCTTCTATCATTGGCAAGGGGTAGTGTGGACACTTGATAGCTTTATTGAGGTTGCGAGGATCCAAGCATATTCTGAGTTTGCCGGTTCTCGGTTTTTTCATGACCACATGATGGTTTTTCCATGCGTTTACCTAGTCAGTGGGCTCTGTTACCTTGACTACGACTCCTTGTTTTTCCATATTTTGCAGTTCTTCTTTCAGTCTGCCACGTAGAGCCAGAGGTATCCTTCTCAGTGGGTAAACAACTGGAGTTGCATTGAGTTTTAGATCAGCATCAGCATATTCCTCCATGATGGACATGTCTTCTTTAAGTGCATTCACTGAGAGCACTAGCTTGATTAAGTCCAGGTCCAGACATGCTTTTAGACCTAACACAGGCGGTGCTTGCGTGTTGACTATGTAAAAGTTCATCAGTGTTTCCCTGTCTTTGTATCTGCAAGGCAACGCACATGTCCCTTTTACTGTGAGCATTTGACCCCATATCCAGTGAGGCTGTGCTTAGTCGGTGTGAGCTTGCACTGAGCTTGTAGCCTATTAAATGTGTGCAATGGAATGACATTTACTTGTGCTCCAGTGTCCAATTTGAAACTAACTTAATTTTTTTTTTTCCCAACAGTATGTCTGCAAATGCTTGTTCTGTGTCACATGACTTTTGCAAGACTGCATCCACGAAAAACTCTGCATGTGGGTCTTCCTCATCATAAAAAGCCTCTTTGCTCACTGCATGAACATTCCTTTTGTAAGCAGAGCAACACACTTTGGCGAAGTGGTTGTGTTTCCCGCATTTGCCACATTGTTTACCTCTTGCAGGGCATTTATCAGAAGGACTGTGAGCCTGGTTGCCACAGTAACCGCAAGTTCTGCCGCGCTCCGCGACGTTATTGCTGCTCCAACACAAGGCTTTCACTCCAGCTTTTACTGTTCGCTTCTGCAACTCTTTCTGCGTGCTGACTGCGTGCACTGCTTGATCGCAGGGGCTGTACACGCTGTTTGCAAACGTTTTGAGCTGGGCTTGTGCAACTTCGTGTGATCTGGCTATATCCATGGCCTTGTCTAGCGTTAACTCAGAACTGACGCTCAGCAGCTTCTCCCGCACTCGCGGAGAGTGAATGCCAAACACGATGCGATCTCTAACCATTTCCTCGCTGTCTGCATAAGCACAGTCTTTTCAGTCACAAATTGCTCAAAAGTTTCGTTAGCTCCTTGAATTCGCTCATGGAATTTATATTTGGCGAAAATTGTGTTCGTCTTGGGCATCACATACGCTTCGTACTTGTCATAGTATGTATAGAATGTCAGCATAGTATCTTTGCTTCATCTGTTGTCAGTGCCCAGGTGTTGAAGATGTCTCTTCCTTTCTCTCCTATCCACAGGAACAAATAACTGCACTTTTCGTCTTCACCCCGTTTCTTTAACGGGCCCGCGAACATGAGCTCTGCATGCTGTCTGAACTTACGTCATGCATCTGGTAAGTTAGATGATTCCCAATTCATGTGCGGCGATGGTACTCCTGCAAAATCCATTTTACTTATTTTTCTTCTGACACCATGTCTTATTCTTGGTTTGTTATATGTTGCACAGGGCATGCAAAATAAGGAGACGTACAGCGAGTACCGAACAAACTTGGAGCTTTACTGGAAAGCGTGCAGCAGTATTCACGTCACATACAACTGGCACCAAGCCAATAATCCCACAGCAACTTGCTGTCGTGCCGTAAATCAGTGTCGCAAATATTCAGTGCTTACGTGAATATTACATATATTTTCTGACAAAACTAGATTTTTGTTACAACTTGTGCATTAATGTTTTTCGTTGGTTTGCTTGTTTGCTTGTTTGGTTTTTGCCCATTGATCCTTCCTGTTCTTGTTAAAGGGAACTTATTATGCTCCTTTTTACCAGATTTAAAATAAGTCTCTGATGTCCCATAACAGAAGTATTTATCTCTGTCAAACTCAGAAACAGACTTGAATGTGTTCCTGTTGATCACTGAAAACTCTTCTTGAAACTTTATACTATCACAGTCACTGCCTTGTCCCATTTGTTTTGTTTTTCATGTGCTTCTCTGTTCCCGCCACTCATCATTCACCATGGACACTGATTACCTTCACAGCTGTTTGTCATTTGTATTGTGTAATTAATTTCCTGCCTGAGTTCAGTTCTTGGTCCGGTATCGTATTTAGTATGTGTTTGTGTTGCTACCTTCTTGCCTGTTCCGTTGGATCTTCATACATTAAACTACGTTGTTGAATTGTACTCGTCTTCCTCATCTGCCTTCATTGTTACAAAGCCTGACATATACCAGTGACGTCACAAGGGTACAATCATTTGCATACGACTGCCTCTGGAGCAAGACAACAACACCTACTTTTACATCATCGCATCATTGTCCCCGTCCACTGATGTTCAGGCCATGAGCGAGTGGATCCAAAGCTGTTTACGATAAGATTATAATAACAAGATTGCGATGCCTTGTGCTGTTCCTGGCTGTGGCTCTAGTCACCTCAGTGCTGATTTGAGTGTTTGGACTGTAAGTTGACCAGAGACTGTTTTGAGAACAAGTCATAATATGACACTGGCTTTGCCCAAAAACATTTGCTCAAAGATCAGGAATCAACTGTTCTGGAATCAGCAAGGGCCCCGTTAAAATTCATAATGAATAATCCTAATATTTTTACTTCAAAGAATGCTCTCTTTATAATGACTGAAGCTGTCGATCATGCAGCACGAGTTTATCTGGACACAAAACTCCCGTTATAGTGACACTCTTACACTAGACAATGAATCTCTTACTGTATTTACATCATGTTCGCATTGTTAGTTAGTGAAAGCATTTCATAAGAGTGCAGAAATTGTCATCTGATCAATGTTAATAATTGCAACTTCCATGTACAGGATCTAAATTTAATGCAATAATCAACACTTTTCATGATTTGTTAATCTCCACAGCTGTAAGAGTAAAAATGTTGTAAAATTATTCAAGAGGATTCCACATGTAATACTTATTTCAATTGCAAAGATGTCAGCCAATCACAGCAGTGGGCGTTTACACTGAAGTCTCACAGCAGACACGCCCCTTCAAACAGAGTTCAAATCAGAGGACTAAAATCAGCCATTTATTTCTAAATTATGACAATTATTTGATGTAAAAATCATATTAACATTATAAGTGCACCTCAGAAAACACAAAATAGTTTTAAAAAAATTTCATGACCCCTTTAATTTCACAGACACTATATGAAACATTACAGGGTCAAAAAAGCCAACATTCACATGGCATAATATAAAGACAATAAAGGTTCAAACCCACAATCTTTGTGTTAATAATCTAGAGCTCGAGCCACAGTGTCACACCACCAACATCTACACCAGCAGTCAAAGAGACACACCGTTCAACAAGTTTTTACATGACTTAAAAATCATCTACAGTAGATTATAGAGTTGATAATTGGTATCATTTCTGACCAGTAGGTGGTGCTGTCACCAAACCTGCCATCTCTGCTCAGATAAATGAACCGACAAAGATTTATTCCATAAGAATTCAAAGAAAATCTTTGTTTTGGAGGATTGGTGGAAAAGAGGTGTTTGTTGCACATGATGGATAAGAATGGATGTTTCTGGAGTTATAGTGATTTCTTCACCCAATTCAATTTTAATTATAAGACAAAAATATTATATGAAAGTTAAGTGTTACTTTACCAATGATTAGTATGTTAAAGGGGGTTTTAACATGTTTCATCATTCCCAAGATATCTGATCATAATTTAGGCAAAATAAGTGATATTGTAAGGAGTGAACTCTGATAAGATTATAAGGAATTGTCTTGTGTAGAAAAGATATCCTGGTCATATAAGAAGAGATTACAGTTTTAAACATCTCAGTAGGAAATCAGTAAAGAAATTCAGAAGAAAATATCTTATATTTCCCATTCGACCTAAATGTAAAGTGCATTTTAAAATTATGTTTGATATTTATCCAGCTAAGATTTAATGTGGATTCAACACTTGCCAAATTTGTAATAATAATATTGAAACTGTTGATCATTAATCATTTTACAATGTAATTTGGTTAATATATTTTGGACTGAGGTATTTACTTTGATAATATAAAACAAAAAATATATTTTTTATTCCATCTATTACTTTGGATATGGTGGAATCTGGAATACATTTGTAGGACAAAAATGTGGACTTTGTTATAAATTGTTCACTTCTTATTTTTTAATTCTTAATTTTTATTCATTAAATAAAATACTTCTTATTTTATTCACAAATGCAAAGTTTTGAAAACAGCACCGCAGCTTAATGTCTTTAAAAAGAGCTATTTATAGTTATAAAAGCAGGAAATTAATTGATTTGTTTAATCATTAATATTTTGTTTAACCCTCAACAGTGTATATGTATTTATACAACAGTTTGTTCTGGTTCTCGAATCTGATTGGCTGAGAGCCTTTTCCAGATATTCTACCAGTATCACCATGGGAACCGTTTCACTGTTTGTATCACTGCAGCATTTCTCACAGCGAGTGTCATGATGGACGAGAAAACCCCAATAATTTTATTTTATTTTATTTTATTTTATTTATTTATTTATTTTATTTATTATTTTTTTTTGATTGAATGTATAATGTAGATATTTAGAACTGAAATATTTATAGCATCTATTTGAGAACTTGTTTAGATGTATTCAAAGATGAAATGCAAATAATAATAATAATAAGATAAAATAAAATAGGAAAAATCATCAAGATACCTCATGACTACTTTTAGGGTGTTATTTGGTAATGAATGTGAAAAAATTCAGCAAACTTTGAGACTTGGTTTGAAGATCATGTGAGACAATTTTGGTTAAAGAAAAAAGTATCTTAATGAAGAAGCAAATCGCTCATTATAACATGATAAACTTGTGTGTGTTTATGAAGAGATGATCAAACTCACCTGTCAGTGTAACTCCTTCACTGCACTTTATCATGAACTATATCTGAACGAGGGCATATGAAGACAAATCACTCACAGTTTCATTGACTCTCACCTCTGACTGAGATCCAGCTCTTGAGTGACTCTTTCTTAGTCTCTGGGTGTTTGCAGTAGTAGAAACCCTCATGTGACTTTGAGACAGTAGAGATGATCATCTCTGTAGTTTGATTCTGGATGAGTGATTCATCTTTATAGAAATCAGCTCTGAGGATTGTGGTTTTGCAAACTGATATAAACAGCGTAGAGTCAGAGTATCTCCTTCAGTCACAGGATGAACAGGACTCTCCAATCACACGAACTACAGAACACAGGAAACGTGCTGATTGAATAAAGAGTAACATTATATGAACAATATGTTAACATAAAACATAGATTTCTAGATTTTCTGACAAAACTACATTTTTATTACAACTTGTGCATTAAGTTTTGTTTTGTTTTTGTTTTTTTGCCCATTGATGCTTCCTGATCTTGTTAAAGGGCACCTATTATACCCCTTTTTACAAGATTTAAAATAAGTCTCTTATGTCCCCAGATTGTGTATATGACGTTTTAGCTCAAAATGCCCCACAGATAATTTTTATAGCATGTTAAAATTGCCACTTTTTGGGTGTGAGCAAAACATGCCATTTTAGTGTGTGTCCCTTTAAATGCAAATGAGCTGCTGCACCCCCTAAGAGGGCGGAGCTTCAAGAGTTTAACGGACACACTAATAATGTCAGAAACTGTCAGTAACTGTTCAGCCTGAACCGGATTCAGACAATAATGCCTACAGAGCCAGAGAATATATGCTGCATGGAGATGGAACAGATATAGTTTAGTTTAATTGTGGTTATAAATTATGTTGCTATCTTGCTTTTATTCACTACTAGTATAAGCCTGTTGTAGCGAACCCTGTCCGAATGATGGCCAAAGCGTTTTCACTCCAGAAAAATCACTGGAAGAGCTGAATAAAACAATAGAAATGTGCATTAAAGTCTTATTCATAAACATCATTAACATAGAAACACATAAACACTCATTACAATTAACAGTAAACAATGTATACAAACCTTATGCCTTTTCTGGGGGTGCTTAATAAACTGGTGAGCTTTATATCCATAAATAAACTAAGATAAACTGTAATGAAGTGTGAGTCTCACTTTCATTGCAGCTGTATCCAGTATCACTCTGGAGCAAGGGTGTCCAGTCCTGCTCCTGGAGGGCCACTATCATGCAGAGTTTAACTCCAAACAATTAAACAAACCTGAACCATCTAATCAAGGTCTTCTTGGCAGGTGTGTTGAGAGCTAAACTCAGGTTGGAGCTAAACTCTGCAGGACAGTGGTCCTCCAGGACTGAGCTTGGACACCCCTGCTCTGGAGACTATAAGCTGGATCATGAAGAGTTGGTACTGATCCATCCTTGAGTAACAACCTTTTAGCAAAACCTCTGTTTTGTATTGTATCTTTGTATTGACATTCATTCACAAAGCAGGCTGGTGTAAAATGATTTGGACAGACATAAACAAATTTAGGTATATGGGTGCACATTCCCTTCAAAAATAAAACTAATCCACTGTGTCTTCAGCGCTCTGATGTCAGGAGTACATGGAGACTGTTGTTCACTCTTAAAGTTGATTTATACTTCTGCAATGAGTACACCGTAGCTATGGCATAGGCTGTGTGTAGCATGTGTAGCCTACAGTAGTCTTACGTGCACCTCCTCAAAAATGTAACAACGCATCAGAAGAGCAATCAGAGAAGAGTGAGCATTTTCAACTTTCATAGGAATGAAAAGACACTCTGTTTTAGGGGACACAAGCTGTCAAGCTGCAACAAAAGTCATTGCCTATTTGCCACCAACACTGCTGAAGCTTCTCTGCTTCTTCTGACAACGTACATGACAAGCTGCTTCTTCTCGGCTTTGCCTTGATACTCAACATGACCCGCGACACTGCCTACTAGTGGTCAGCATGTCAACAAAACACCTCAAACTCTTACGAGACATTCTTGTCACTACAGCTGCTCTGGTTTAGAGAAAATGCCGGACTGTGTAAAACTCGTTCAGGGCGGGTCTATGCTAATGCACAAGAGTCTGTCAGCAGTCGTGCAAAGTGATGTAACTTTAAACAGAATCTGCAAATGGCTGTTCTGAGACACTGCTTATGATTTATGGAAATTTAAAAAATGGAGTGGGTGGATTTTTCATTATAGGTTGGTTGTGTACCCACACTGCCACAAACTTTTATGTTCAAAGTGAATTTTGCATTATGTGTGCCCTTTAAATCAACCTGCTTCATTCATGGACTGTAAACTGCCAGTGAAATGAATAAATACAGAAACACAGACTCACTTTGTACAGTGATATTAACAGGATGAGATTTCTCTCCAGATTCAGACTGACACCAGTACACTCCAGTGTCCAATGTGATGGTGGAGCTGATTTTACATGTAGATCCTGATTGTGATCCCCAGTGTGATGATGAACAATCTTCCAGCCCCCAACTGTCTGTGTATCTTCTGACTGTCCATCTATCAGATTTACTCTGGTCCTCACAGCTCAGAGAGAGAGAAGACTCTGAAGTGTTGAGATCTGTGGGACTGATGATCAGAGAGACTCCAGGAGAAACACCTGACAAGACAATACAGCTTTAATTTTTCAGATTTGAGCATATGAATTTTCAGTAACACTTTGATCCTTCATTAATGAATAATTACACAGGAACAAATGAGTAATGCATTAATAAAACATAACTCTAAAGCAACTACTACTTATTTGTATCAGAATTATAAATTATGGTGACCCACTAGTAATTACTCAAATGTTACATTTCCTTCTAAAGGAATTATTAATTATTGGATCAGTATTATAAAGTGAAGATCAAGGTAACCCACTAGTATTTAAGTGTTACCAAATACATCAGAAGGAATAACTGTACAAAAATGTACAAAAACCTCAAAAGATTACAATGACTAGTTACTACTCAACTCAGTTTTATTTATATAGCACCAACAAAAACAACAATTGTTGAGCAGGGTGCTGTACAGTATAACAAACTAACACCATGTACCACATAAATTACAGCGCAAAACAAACCAGACACAGCACACATCAACGACCAGAGAAAAAAGATGGGTTTTGAGTTTTGTTTTAAACTCATGTAGTGTAGAGGCAGTTCTAATAAAAACAGGTAAAACATTCCAGAGTTTTGGTGCAGCAACAGCAAAGGCTCGGTCTCCTCTTGATTTCAATCTGGCCTGAGGAACGTTTAACTGTCTCTGGTTGGAAGACCTAAAAGACCTTCCAGGATTATGAACAGATAGTAAATCAGTAATATATCGTAGTAGGCCATTCAGAGCTTTAAAAACCAGCAACAAAACTTTAAAATCAATTCTGTAACGAATTGGGAGCCAATGCAAAGATATCAGTACCGGGGTAATATGCTCTCGTTTACACACACCAGTAAGGAGCCTAGAAGCAGCGTTTTGTACCATTTGGAGATGGTTAAGAGATGCTTGGTTAATACCCATATAAAGGGCATTACAATAATCAAGCCTTGTTGAAATAAAAGCATGGATGACCTTTTCAAAGTCCTTAAAAGAAAGAAATGGTTTTACTTTGGCTAAGACTCTAAGATGGATAAAACTTGTTTTAACTACCGTATCAATCTGTTTGTCAAATTTTAGGCCATTATCAAAATACACACCCAAGTTCTTCACTAGTTCTACACTTTAATAGAGAGTTATCATGTTTTCTCACTTTAAAATACTGATCCAAATAATTAGTAATTCCTTCTGAAGGATTTGGTAATACTTCAGTCATTACCAGTGATCTTCACTTTAGAATTAATTATACATTATGCATTATTCACATTAATTATGAACCTGTATATAGTAGTTCTTAGTAGTTCTCTGGGAGGTATAAAAATAGTAGTTATTGATCTAATAGTGAACTACCACCTTTAACTGATCATAATTACTCACTAATTTATTAATCAGTTTCTTGTTAGTTAAGAGTAATTACTAGAGTGTTAATAATGCATTACTCATTTGTTCCTGTAATTATTCATTAATGAAGGATCAGTATTCTGAAGTGTTACCGAATTTTCTTTATTAAACTTTAACCAATTGTTTAAATCTGCATGAACTCACCGGTGACCCACAGTAGTTGTGTGTTGCTGTGCAATGGATTTAGGCTGTTTTTTTCTGCTCTGCACATATAAACTCCAGTGATTTACAGTAGCAGAACTGACAGTGTATTTTCCTCCAGCTCCTCTGCTGCTGTCTGAGAGCAGCTGATGATTGCTGGTCCCTGTAAAATAAGAGAATGTGTAGATTTCATAATGTTGGTAGTAAATGTAAATGAACAGTGTTTACTCGTTCTCTGTTTCCTGGACAGAGTTATATATATTTATTTGTCAGCAAAAGTCTGCCGGATGAGGCATTTTACATATTAGACTTTTGACATCTCCATGGATTTTGAAAACTACAGAGTATACTTCTGCATTTTTGTATCCTCACTCATGGTCAGTCTGATCAACAGAGGTTTATTATCACTGAAAATTGTAACTCACTCCTGCTAAACATTTACTCTCTGAATTCTTGCACCCAAGAACAATACAAGTTTACATGCCCTGTCTCTATTGTTTGGATTCAGAAATCAAGCATAACTTTAGTTCTGGCAGGTCACGTCAGTCAAAAGTTAGTGAAGCTTACATCAGCTGACTCCCAGGTGACTCACATCTACCTATAGGAATACGACGCCTATCATAGCATATCATATATAAGCTCTCAGTATTATCAGCAGCTATTGCATTTCTCCCTCCTCCATCCCCAGCTCCTCCTCTCGTCAGTCAGGATTGGCCTTATGATTCCCCTGAATCAAACTAATTCTTGAAATATGTGTACATGTTAAATTATTGACATTAATTATATCTGCATATGTTGGTTCTGTTCTGTTTGTATAGGGGGTTTATTGCTGCTCTCCCTGCTCTTATCCATGCTAGGCTGCATAAATGCGCAGGTTCTTGCCCAGAACAGAATCATACCGCCAATACAAACTCTATCAATAATATTGGATGATAGTGGTCCTGACAGAAATATTAATTTCAGACTTGAATAAAATCAGCTAATTCAGATGATACAACATGAAGCACATTACTGACCTGATGAGACAGTTTCAGTTTCAGTGAACCAGCTGAATGTCCAGCCTGTAGAGGAGCCTTTAACCTCACAGATCAGAGTCACTGGATCTCCTTCAGTCAACCACTTCTGAGGAGAAACACTTAACTGGGCTTTATCTGAAATAGAGAAATGAAAGGTGCAAAGATCACCCAACATGCTGTCTGCCCCTCACCCAAAAACACAGTACTTCAGTCAGGCATAGGCTGAACTAGCTTGTTGCAATATGGCCAGTAACATTAATGCGATCACCAGACCAGAAATAGAAGATCCTCCAATAACCAACAGGTCTGGCGTTTGGGGCCACTTTGGTTTCCCTGTAAGTTATGAGGTTGAAGGAAAGAGAGTGGTGGATAAAAAAAACAACAGGATGTCAAATCTGCTACATGACAATAGGCTACACCAGCAGGAATACTTCAAACATGTCAACTTATTTACGACGAAATCATCCCTGTGTGTCGCTAGCTGGAACTAAACTAGAAGAAAAGGAGAAACACACATGCTACAGACTATCCCTGCAGCATTAATGCAGGCATTTAAACTCATTCAAACAGGGCAAAAGACTCGGTGATTGGTACATTTATAGCCGTGGATATGAGATCTTACTCTGTTGTGGAAAACGCATGTTTTAAAAACATGCTTAATGTAATTGAGCCCCGATACACTATTCCTTCACAAGCCCATTTCAGCCAGACTGTAATTCCTGCTTTTTACAAAAAACAAAAGCCCATATAGAGAATGAATTGGCCGAAGCACCAGCGGTTGCTCTGACAACAGACGGCTGGACGTCGAGGGCTACACAAAGCTACCTGACTGTAACCGCACATTATCTTACTGCTGAATGAGAGATGAAAAGCTTCAGACACACCCCTTTGAGAGTTACACGAGTGAGGATTTGGCCAAAGGGCTGGTGGAAGTGTGGAAGTGGGAGCGAGCTAATGTAACTATTCCTGTGATGACTGACAATGCCAGGAATACAGGTGCTGGTCATATAATTAGAATATCGTGAAAAAGTTCATTTTTTTATTGTAAATTATTTTAAAAAATTAAACTTTCATAATATTCTAGATTCCCTACATGTAAAGTAAAACATTTCAAAAGTTTTTTTTTTTTTTTTTATTTGTTGATTAGAGCATACAGCTAATGAAAGTCCAAAATCCAGTATCTCAAAGTATTAGAATATTTACATTTGAGTTTCATTAAATGACCATCCCTACAGTATAAATTCCGGGTATCCCTTGTTCTTTGAAACCACACTAATGGGGAAGACTGCTGACATGGCAATGGTCCAGGAGACAATCATTGACACCCTCCACAAAGAGAGTAAGTCACAGTTGGTCATTACTGAATGGGGTGTCTGTTTACAGAGTGATGTATTAAAGCATATTAAATGCAAAGTTGACTAGAAGGAAGAAATTGGGTAGGCAAAGGTGCACAAGCAACAGGGATGACCACAAGCTTTAGAATACTGTCAAGTAAAGCTGATTCAAACACTTGGGAGAGCTTCACAATGAGTCAAATGAAGCCGGAGTCAGCGCATCAAGAGTCACCACACTCAGACATCTTCAGGAAAAGGACTACCAAGCCACTTCTGAAACAGAAACAAAGTCAGAAGCATCTTACCTGGGCTAAGGAGAAAAAGAACTGGACAGTAAACAGTGGTCGAAAGTCCTCTTTTCAGATAAAAGTAAATTTTGCATTTCATGTTGAAATCATGGTCCCAGAGTCTGAAGGAAGACTGGAGAGGCACAGAATCCAAGCTGCTTGAAGTCTAGTGGAAAGTTTCTGAAGTCAGTAATGATTTGGGGGGCGTGACATCTGCTGGTGTTGGTCCATTGTGTTTTATCAAGTGCAAAGTCAATGCAGCCATCTTCCAGGAGATTTTGGAGCACTTTATGCTTCCATCTGCTGACAAGCTTTATGGAGATGCTGATTTCCTTTTCCAGCAGGACTTTAGCACCTGCCCACAGTGCAAAAACCACTTCCAAGTGGTTTGCTGACCATGATATTACTGTGCTTTATTGGCCAGCCAACATGCCTGACCCCTGAATCTATGGGATATTTTCAAGAGAAAGATGAGAAACAGTCGATCCAACAATATACAGATGATCTGAAGGCTCAATAGTGCCTCAGCAGTGCCACAGACTGATCACTTCCATGCCACACTTCACTGATGCTGTAATTTGTGCTAGGAGCAAGTCATTTGCTGTAATATGTGCTGCCGACCAAGTATTGAGTGCACAAATGAACATACTTTAAAGAACTTGAACTTTTCTGTTTTGCAAATCCATTTTTTGATTGATCTTAGGAAATATTCTAATATTTTGAGATACTGGATTTTGGATTTTTATGAGCTGTACGCTCTAATCATCAAAATTAAAAAAAAATAATAATAAATAAAAAAGAAAACTTTTGAAATGTTTTACTTTACATGTAGGGAATCTAGAATATATGAAAGTTTCTTTTTTTTAAAAAATAATTTACAATAAAAAAATTAACTTTTTGATGATATTCTAATTATATGACCAGCACCTGTATAATGAATGCTGTTGGAGCTGCTGGACAAAATAGGGTGCTTTGCTCATGTCATTAATCTAGCATCTCAGAAAGCAATGGCAGTGCAGCACATCTCTCTCCTTCTAGCAAACACCAGAAAGATTGTGAACTTCTTTCACAGAAGAACAACAGCGGCCCATGTGTTGAAGACAAAACAGGAGTTTCTGCAGCTTCCTTGTCACAAACTCATCCAAGATATACCAACTAGATGGATTTCAAGCTATGAATGAAAGATATCTTGAGCAGCAGGCTGCAGTGTGTTCTGCAATGACAGACAAAGCTGTGAAGAAAAATGTTAAAGACATTGTGTGTCTGAAAACGATGTGAGACTGGCTGAGAATGTCATCACAGTTTTGAAACCCTGGAAAACTGTAACAACCCTTATGTGCTCCGAGGCCTCTCCATGCTTTTCATGACCTATGAGGCAAATACCAAGTATGGTGCCAAAATGGCAGAGGAGATAAAATTGTTCAGGGCAGTGGACTGTATTCCCCTAAAACTAAATTGTTCTTTTCTTTGTATTTGTTTATAACTACTACAATATTACATTTCATATATATAAGGAGCTGTTTTTGTTTTGTATGCTGCTAAGAATATAAAGCTCCATCATTAGCCATCATTTAGCTCCATCATTGTTCAAAGTAAAAAATCATAAACATCATAACACTTTATGATGTTAGTTAAAAAAAAAAAAAAAAAAAGGTAAAAAATCAAGGAAATTTCTCTGGCATTTCTTTCTTTTTTGCTGAATCAAAACCATATTGAACTGAACCATGAATTTTGTGAACCATTGCACCCCTACCACTGGTGCTGTTATTCTGTGGCTGCCGTCACATCATTCATGTGGATGATGAACACTGGTGCTGGAGGAGGAGAAACTCCCTGATATGATTGTAAAGTGCTTTGGATGTACAGTAGTACAGTGGAAAGTGCTAAAAAAATCATCATTCCTTCATTCTTCTTAAATTTTGTCTTAAGAAACAAGACAAGAACATTAAAGTTTAACATTAAAAGTAACATTAAAAGTTTTGGGAATACAACTATTCTTATCTGTTTTTTCTTAAGTTAGAAAATAAGAAAAAATAGCAGTAAAGAAGAATGTTTTGTGAATCCGGCAGCTGGTTTACAACAGAATCACTGATTTGTGATAAAATTTATGAATCAAATTCACTTACCTTCAGTGTGTCCAGAGTAGATGTTTGAAATCAGCACTAAAAATACAAAATTAAAAACTCATGAAAGATTATGTGTATTTTCTCTGTCAGACATCTACAGCAGGAATTAACAGAGGTTTAGAATTTTAGTTTTAAGTCACCATCATGGTGATCGTGTTTGCTTTAGTTAGGCTCTTGACCCTTGACTTTTGTTGAGTTGCTTCTATTCCAGCATTTGCAGTTGTTTTCAGAAAACTTTTCTGTATTGATAAAGCAGATCAACATGTCTGTTTTAACTGTAAAGTGACTGCATAAACGTTTTGTTTGTTTGTTTGTTTGTTTTATACATACCCCTGAAACATCATCCCTACTCTGTATAGCTTCAGCAAGAGGTTCAATTGCTAAGTTAAATAGTAAAGGGCAAAAAGTGCATCCCAGACATTTCTACAATTATTTGTATACATTTTTGCTAAGGGGTTACTATATAAGTTTTTAAATCAACAAAATAAATTTATCACTCAAATTGATTTTTTTAATTCAGAGAATAAAAATTTCCATTCAATTCTATCAAATGCCTTTTCGGCATCAAGGGATACTATTAGTGTTTGTAAGTTGTTTAATTTTGAATAATTAATTATATTTAAAATACAATATGCCTTTGTTTTGAATTAACTTCTAGCGGACAAAATTCCTACATACTGCACCTTTAAGTTTTTGATGTTCTATCTCAGACAGGTGGGTTTCCTGCAAAAAGGCAATATTAACTTTTTCTTTCTTAAGAAAGTAATAAACCGATTTGATAAACATCATTAGTAACGCTGAAGTGATTTATTCAAGTTTGTCCAAATCTATTTTGAAGTTGAGACACACTTAGACATCAACACTCATCATACAAACCTCAACAATGGTGACAATCAAAACATAATGGACCCTTCGCTAAGCCCCGCCCTCCTTAGTTACTGTTGCTACGCCTGTCAAGCCTTCGAGCCTGGCAAGTCATTTACAGTGTGTATGCACCGGTGTCAGACATTTTCAAGGAGATAATTAGTCATTTTTGGCGAACAGGTGAAATATCTGAGAGAGCAAGACAAAAGGGACTGCAGTGTGCATTCGAGGGATATATCCACGACATAATATGCAACCGATTAGAAAATAATTTGATCAAAATTGAAGCTAAAGCTCCTAGCGCGAGCAGCAGCCGCTTCATAATCTGACCATTCAAATGGGAAACACACAGTTTATTGAGGAAAAGCTTTGTTCATCCACGGCAGGTTAAGTGAAATTTGTGAAAATAACCTAATAATTATAAATCAAACAGCTTATCCATAAGTCTTGTGGAATAAACACATGACGTTAGCCTGACCACTTTGCAAAGATAATATTCTCCCGCTTATAATTTTAACACGCCAGGCTAATGTTACTCCATCTTGCCTTTAATCATTTTATTTTCACATTCAGATATATGCATTATGAACAAAGAACCATCATTATTTCCAAGCAATGATGTGCTGAGTTAGCTAGCTAGCTAACCTACCCGGACTTACTGCATATGCATACATCAATATTACATCATTGTCATCATGATAAATAACACACAATTACTGTACTTGCATTATTGTAAGGGTAGGTTTAGGGTTGGGGAACGTGTAGATGTTAATAAAGCCATAAACCACGTTAATATCACGCTGGAAGCACAATCTGATAGGTAACGTTAGCATTTTTCAGATTTTGCTAGCGTTACCCACTGTTTCAATGGGAGGTAGTAAAATCTGACAGGGTAGCACAAATTGTCAGAACACCGGTACTTCTCCCCTTGGGTTTTAGGTGTCGAGAAGGGAAAAAAATTCCACCACCCCGTCCAAACTGTTAGGATACCGGGTATCAGATTAACACAATGCATAAGCACAACGCTTCGGCATGTTCCCTCGCTCTAAAGCTTGACAGACCTCACGCGCCTAGTAACGGTTGCTAAACCACGATTGGCCTGTGGCGGTTTTTGGGCGTGGCTTAGCGAAGAGTCAATTCAGCTGCATAATTTATCCATGCTGCAGTGCATGCTGGGAGACATGAATGTGTTTTTTTATGCTGGCATGAAGCACGTCACCATTGTTTCAGATGCTGAATGTTGATGTCTTTGAGTGTAAACGGCACAAAACATGTTTTAAATAGCAAGTTAACAAAGTGTTATTTATACACTCACAAACATCAACATTCAGCATCTGAAACTCAACAATGTTATTACAAATGATCTTTATCACATCAGCAGAGTTTAATACCTTTCAATAATGCTTCAATTCCATAAGACATTAATGACAGAAAAAGCAATTGTTTTAAAAAAAAAATTTATTGGCAGGGTGTCACGTGGCTCTGGCAAAGATGGCTGATTGATCGATTTGCGCTGACTACCCGCACACAAAAAAAGTTATAAAACTCCGATCAAAACTAACAATTTCTCAGAGGACTTCAAAAAACTGTTCGTTGATAAAGGCGGATTCCTCGTCCAACCCTGTAAATTGCAAATTCTGCATGACAAAAGGATCTACCTGTTCTCATCTCCCAAAGAAGCCAAGGAGTTCTATCACAGAATTGGCTAAACTATCCATGTGAGTAACTGTGGATCGAATTTAAATGATGAATAAGCTAGTTGGGGTATAAATATTGACCTTGCTAAGACTGACAAAGACTGAAAATTACGTTAATTTATTTAACTTTTTGTTCTGAAAGCCATGTTACGTTAACTTTTGCGTAAATATGTTTGTTCAATATTATATTCTCCTCATACCTTAGCATTGTTAGTCTTTGATATGACCTGCCTTGTCATTTGGGGACAGGGCTCGTGCCAAAAGGGAAAGGGTGTGGGAGGGAGAAGGGAGCTTGTAGTTTGGTTCAGTGTACTGTGTTTAATCTTTTAGTTTTTAGTCTACAAATGGTCGGTCTGTATAAGCCAAGCACCACTGTAAAATGGAAAATGTATGTAAAGTGATAACATGGAATGTCAAAGGCTTAGGCCACTCTATCAAGTGCAAACGAGTGCTTACTTTTCTTCTAGTAGTTGTAGTTGTTTAAACCACTTTAATGCAGTCATTTGACCATTAAATCACGCATGTTGATCTGCTTTATCAATGCAGAAATGTTTTCTGAAACCACCTGCAATTGCTGAAAAAATAGGTAACTTAACAAAAGCCAGGGTCAAGAACTCAAATAAAGCAAACGCTGATCACCATGATGGTGACTTTAAACTAAACATTTTCAACCAAACATCAACATCTAAACCACTGTTAATTCTCAGTAATACTGCTGTAGACGTCTGACATAAATAAAGTCAATCTGGTTAGAAATAACTGAAACCGGTAATGCTGTTGTCACAAGTCAAAGCCTCTGTGGCTCCCTCCGATCGCTGCCAGAGGGCACCATCACCCAAGTATTGATCATCCCAATCCCTGCCTGTCCTGATCTACTGCCTGGTTTAAGACTTTGTCTCTGCTTTGCCCTGTTTGTACCTGACACTGGTGATCGACCCCTGCCTGTTTATACTTTGAAATGTCTTTTAAATAAGCTGCAAATGGATCCCAACTCTCTTGATTCATCGTTACAGCTGTCTGTGGAGTTGTTCAATCCTCCTCTGCTGAGATCTTGAGAGACTTTTATCTTCTGTTAATTTCATCTAAGGCTGTGGCTGAAGAAACTTGTAGTTTGTGGTCTTATGAATGATTGAAAGGATGTTTCAGGAACATCATACTAACCTTTAAATAACATTTTAGAAACATGGACATTTTTATGTTATTGGAATGTTACAAATCCACGTTCCTAAAATGTTGAATTGTTCATCAAAATTGAAAACGTTTGAGGAACATCATACCTTTTAAAACATGTTCCTCTAATGCCAAGAAAAGTGGACATTTTTTACATTCCCCAGAACCAACACTGAATACTTGGAGAATGTTCTTATTACAAAATTATGTTAGCTGGAGACAGACTAACATCACTGCAATAGATCTGTGCTAAACTGCTACCTTCAGTAAAT